>CM060676.1:20050295-20095295 GCA_030686995.1 Artemisia argyi
CGCTGAAAAAAATTTCAAAAAAAAATCATTTTCATCGTTAAAGGTATTGTGATATTAGCGTATGATTTTGACTTTTTTACAAAAGTCAAGATCTGATCTTGACAATCAGATTCTGATATCACATAAACTTTTTTTTTTTAATAAAAAATTTAATATCACAATAACTTTTCTAATATCATAAAAACTTTTTCTTAATAAAAATTATTAATATCGCCGTAACTATCATGCTTTCTTAATATCAAAGTTAATTTTTTTTAATATCACTTTAACTTTTTCTTAATATCGTAATAAAAAGAACATTTATATTAAGTTTTTTACTAATATCAAAGTAACTTTTTCAATATCACGGTTCATTTTTACATGTAAAAAAGCTTAAAATCACGTTGGTTTTATAATATCACAGTACATATCATGGGTTTTTAATATCACGGTTCATTTTTACATGTAAAAAAGTTTAATATCACGGTAGCACTCATAATATTGTTAATATCACATTAGCACTCATAATCAAAAAAGAAAAAAATGCCCAAAAAAATCTGAAAAAATAAAAAAAATAAAAGAACACAACTAGAGTAAGGATAGCTGAGAAGGAAAAAAATCAAAAAAATCGTTTTCATGATCAATTGGTACCGTGATATTAGCGTCAGATCTTGACTTTTTTACAAAAAGTCAAAATCAGATCTGGAATGGGCGGTCCAGATCCATCCGCACTAAAAATTGAAATTCGCATCTGATCCTCGGTGTATATATATATATATATGGGGTGAGATTGATATAGATAAAAAAATCTTTAAAAATCAAATATATATATATATATATATATATATATATATATATATATATATATATATATTTGATTTTTAAAGATTTTTTTATCTATATCAATCTCACCCCAATTACTATAGCATTAATTCTTTGTGCATAACAATAATAAAAGGAGTAATGCTAAATATAGTTACCAACTACACCTACAAGATTGCATTCGCAATTTGACAAATATAATATTTATATTTCTCTCTTATCATGTTAACTGATCAATTTTTAATTTTTATCAATCACATTTATAGGTTTATTTTTTAGGTTTATCACTAGTTATAATGCCCGCGTACGCGCGGGTTTTTTAAAAAATTTTTGAATCATATATTTTTATTTATTAAAAAATAAATAATTTAATCTTTGTTTTGTTTGATATATGATGTTTAATTATAGTTTTTTTTATTATTAAAGATAATTATTTAAAAATTTAATCCTATTATTGATTGCATCTTATCTATATTTCTTGTATTTATCTTCTACTTGTGTTATGGATAAATATAAAATATTACCTAATAAGAAAGTAACATTTTTTTTAAAATAAAATTATTACTAAATAAGGTATGAATGCATTTTTTTGAAATGGAAAATTCCCAATAGGGGTTTTGTTGTATTATATAAAAGATTTAAGTATACAAATCATTTTTTTATATGATGAAATGGGTTTGTTTCTACTACAAGTTGGAACTATCAATGACTTTTATTTTATGCTTAACCATCAAAGCCACTTGTATCTACTGAAATTTATGTAGTACATTTTGTTTTTTAAACATAGCTAAAACTTTTACGAATAATAAAAATTTGATAATAAGTAACATTTTAGATGTTGTCAGTAAGATTATTTATTTGTACATTTGATAATTAGTAAAAAGTATTTCTCGAATGCAAAAACCAAAATTTTGGTTATAAAAAAAGTCATGAATGGACCCAAAAACCAAATATGGCACATGGTGATGGCTATGTCCTCCTTTCTAAGAAAAGAAAGACAACGTATGTTCAACCAACATCTTCTTCAGTTTATATGTTGCTTCCATTCAATTGATTAATGCTCCAATAATTAGTGTGATTTTATAATTTCTGCGTTTACACATATAAATGATGTTATATGTTTGTTACTCCTAAGATCTTGATTAATGTATGTTATCGAGGTAGTTTGTTTAAATCACATGTTTTTGAAAACCGGATCAGACCGATAACCGGTTACTGGGATGAAACTTGTCTGGTCAGCTTGGATAAACTAGTCGTAATAAAATCGATCGACCTAGATCAAAACTATAACACAAGTAACTTTAAAAAAATGTTTTGTTAACATGTATTCACTAGTCACTTGTTAATGTGTGCATAAAACTATGAATTTGTATAATTGGGTATTTTCTTTATATAGAAATTAGATACCAGTCATTTTTGCTCTTGGGATCTCTGGTAATTAAAAGGAAAAAAGAACATACCAGTTAGTCAGTTACAGCCAATGTTTTAAAAACCGGGTTCGAAATCAACTCGGTCGAGTCATCGGGAATCGGGTCAATCGGTTTGACCGCCGGGTCAACTCAGTTTTCAATTTATTATTTTTTTATTTTTTCGACCAGGTCAACCGGTTCGACCGCCGGGTCAACCCAGGACAACCCGGGTTTTTATTAAAAAATTTTGAAAAAAATGAAACCCGGCCGGGTTTCGAGAACCTGGTTGACCCGGGTCACTCAAAACTCGACGGGTCTAACTGTTAACCCGGTTTTAAAAAACAGGGTTTTTTGACCCGTTTTTTTGGCCGGAACCGGTCGACCCGGGTTTCAAGACACTGGTTACAACTCTTAGAGTAGTGGGTACCCAGCGTTTTCGCTGGCGTATTCCCGCTTAACGCGACCTGACGACGTCAGATGCACACTGTGGCTCGCGTTTTCCCTTCTTGCACTTTCATGACTAGCCCAACTGGTTCGGTAAATGATTTTTTTTTTTCAATTTTGCAACGTTAGGCAATGGTCAAAAATTATAAACACCCCCATACTAACCCCCCCCCCCCCCTTCTTTTTTTCCAATACCAACTTTTTCTCAAATTTTCACCCTTTAAAAATCCTATAAATACCCAATAACTCATTCATTTTTTACATACACATCCAACTTCACTTCTATCTCTATACCTCTTTATATTTTCTTATTTAACTAAAAAAAAGGAATCACAATGAACGGGTCAACAAAATGCTCAACAATCTGCAAAACCAAATACCGCCTCCTCAAATTCTAAATTCTGCATATTCCACTAACTCAAACATATTATCATTCGCAAATTTCATCACCTCAAACACCCACCAACTTCCTTCATTCGCCAACTATAATTAAATCCCAACCCAATTCGCAACTTTACACCCATTTGCCAACCTTACACCCGATCAATTCACCCTATGGCAACAATTTCAACTTCTAACCCAAATTTCTCAACAACAATCCCAACAACAAAAACTATACCAACCCCAATATACCCAACCCCAATTTTTCCAACAACAATCCGCACTACCTAGATTTACCCAACAATCCCCACCATCTAAACAATCCTATGAGGGGCCCCCAAATCCAAAATTAAAGCAGGACCATTGCAAGATGCAAGCCAAGAAATCTTGAGAAAAGAAAATTGATCATTCATTTGGACCCAAGACGAGGAGTTAATTTTTGGCGGATTCTTACACACACATATATGAGGATCCAAAAGTCGGGAACGACTAATAAAATGACACGTTTTGGTACAAAGTTCTCGTTCAATACAATGAGCAAGCCAAGCATAATCGTTTGAAAGAGCATAACAAGAAAATGTTGACAGGAAAGTGGACTCCAATGAACCGAGAGGTCGAAAATTTTAACTCGCTTATCGAACAAACCGCGAGGCTTAGCGGAGAAAATGATGATGATTTGATGACCGGGTTCACATTTGTATAAAGACATCGAGAAGAAAGATTTTTCTCACTAAAAGCGTTTGGTTTTTTTAGAAACAAACACAAATGGAGATCATGATTCAACGCAAGCAAGAAGAAATCAAGATGACCAACCGAAGAACCCGAGCTTTTTGGAGATGATGCTTTGTCGGGTGATGCTTGGGATTGCGCCCTCGCAAAAGGTTTTACCTCTCAAGGGATCTTGAGAAGCTTGTAACCCCCACCAGGCAGTGTACCTGACCGTTGTAGTATAGTATAGTGACAAGTACCGGGGGATTGATCGTTCAACTCAAAGAATAGTGTTCGCTAGGGTTAAAACTCAATTAAACTAGGTCTAGAGGTGAGGGATGATTCTTTTTGTATTTTTATATTTTATGGAAAGCAAGTAAATATCTCAGTTTTTGGAAGAGTGGGCGGAATTAGTTGCTAGTCAACTAACCCAAATTACTATAATTGCAAACAAAATATAATAAAATGAACTTAAAGTAAATTTGGCTAAAACAATAATAAGAGAAAATGTGTTTACTTAGATTTCACTACTCCCTAGCTATCTTTTACCGGTTGATTAGTTTGTTACATGCATGGATGACGGGTTATATTCCTTAATACCATTCGTAGGGCCGTGTACGATCTTCCCTAACTCTATAAGCTTCTACCTCTTCCTATGTCGAGCCGACTACTAGCTCCTAACATGGCCTCATTAGTAGTTACCTATGCATTAAATATAACTAATTTATCGTAGTACACCTCCGATCATGTTTCTTAAGACGTTCAAGCAAGTTACCAATTGGAAGTCTGCCAGTTTTCTTAAGCCTAACATCGAAATCATTCATCTACAACAATTATAAACAAACAACCAACCAATAATCAATATCTAAGTTTCATTACATCTAAGCAAACACAAAGAAAACCTAGCCTAGCATGTTAAAGAGAAGACATGCATAAGATAGAATCAAACAACACATAAACATATTGAATGATTATTGGAAAACTTATCTTCAATTAGCATGGATAAAACAAGGGTTTGAAACCCTCAAAAATACAGTAAAATTCGTCTAGGGTTTTCTCCTGATCAGTGTTAAACAGTCAGATAATATTAACCAAGTTTAAATGGTTAACAAGTCAAAAACAGCTTAGACTAATGCTCCGTGGAGTACAAGGTATCCGCGGGTCGTTAATCCCAACGAGGTATGAAATCTGTAATAAAACGGATTTTGGGAACGGGTGATTATGAACAGGAATAGGTGAGAATGGTTTGTATTACTAATTTATATAATGAAATAGTTAAACAATATACCTAAACAAATATATGAACTAAAAACGTTTACAACTTAAAAACTTGCGTCTACGTACGGGGAAAAAGGTAAGTTTTAATGAAAATTAAACTACAGGGGGTAAAAATGAAAATTCTACAAACTTAAACTTAAAAGAAAATTTAAAATGAAAAGAAAATTATTTTTTAGATTATTTTATTATTTAATATTAATTTATTTAAATAAAAACTATTTATCTATTTAATTAAAACTAATTTAAATTAACCTAAAAATGATAAATACTACAAATTAAACTAAAAACTTGTAAAAATAATTTCTAAAACTTAAAAAGAACTTGAAGAAAGTATAAAAAATTAAAAATAAATATTTTTGTCTTTTTATGATTTTCTTTTAATTAATTACTAATTATATTAACTAAACTATTTAAATTATTTTTAAATTATTAATAATACTAAAATGACTTAGAAAATTATGGAAAAATTTATAAAACTAATTAACCATCACAGGAATCCTAAAAAATTATAAAAAGTTTATTTTATATATATTTAAACTAGTTTACTAATTATTATTCTATTTATTTATTAATTACCAATTAAACTATTTAAATTATAAAAACTAGTAAATGAACCGTAAAAATTCTATAAAAATTTCTAAAAATGTTTTACAACATATAAAATCTAGAAAAAATATAAAAACTAGGTGTTGCTTTGTAAAAACTAATTATGCTATTTAAAACTTATTTATTAATTAATTACTAATAAAACTAATTTAAATTATAATTAATACTAAAAGACAAAATAAAAATCTGAGAAAATTATTAAAAATACTTTAATATAAAAGGAAATTAATAAAAATATAAAAATACAACTTACTTAATAAAAATCTAAAAATGAAAATTAAAATTAAATTATATTAAATAGAAACTATCACTTATTATTATATTTGTTTTTCTGGATTTTTCTTTTACCAACCTACTTTATACCTAATAATAACTAAATTTTGTAAAAACAATTATTTTATAGCTTATTAATAAGCACTGTGAGAGCTTATTATCCTAACAGTTGACCAAAGTTGACCAACTAAGCAAATAAGCTCAAATGAGCTTGTGTGGGACCTACTATGGATTAATCTGATTCTAATAAGTATGTTGGACTTGTTTAAGCTAGAATATGTCAAATAAGCTCAGTAGATAAGCTAATAAGCTAGATTAAGCAATTCCAAAATCCAGATTTAATACAGAATTGGGACAAACTATAGGCCAAATTTAGGTGGGGTCCACTGAGTCCTAGGTCAAACTAAGGGTCAATACTAAGAGCCTGGTAGGAGGGGGTTCAAAGGTACAAGGTTTGAGGTGTGGGGCCCACTGTGGTGGCCACAAATCACCACCAAAGTAGTGATGATGGTTGAAGTCTGCTGGTGCAAAGGAGGTGTTCCTCCCTGCAAGTGACTTTGAGAGTAAGTGGGGCCCAGGGTAAAAATCACAAAAATGTAACAAAGTGTGGAATCAAAAGTTGAGCTAATAGACTATTATTCCTACAAATTTCAAAGTCTGAATCCTCACAGAAAAATCACAATAATTCCTTGAGTTATTGAGATTTTCTGCAATAGCACAATTTGACTTTTTATAAAACTTAACTAGTTTGACTTTGTTGAACTTTAATCTAATCCTATTGACTGAATATGATGAATTAAGTTATATTAAGACTATATTGAGTAATTAGAACAACTTATGAACATGATAGCATGATTATGGAACATAAAAATCCAACAGTGAATGAACAAGGTGAGATTAAAGGCTATTTTGACTTTTTAACAAATGTGACCTGTATGTTATGCTTTGGACCATGCTATTATGATCTAATGTGAATGAAATGAGCCAAAAGCAACAACAAGAACAACTTTGAACTCAAAGTACTGCATAGATCCAAACACCCCTTAATAGGAACTGTTTTGATCTTTTTGAAGCAAATGCTTGAACTAATCCACAAATATGATCAACAACTACTGATTATGATGTACTAAGATGAGTTAAGTACAAAAACATCAATAAGAACAGCTAGAACTCAGAATTCACTCTTATGACATTTTAGCAGTGAAATCAAGATAATAGGTAACCAAGTATTTCAATGAACACACAACTGATATTAAGCAATATTCTCACTTAACTATGACAGAGAAACATGTAAACTCAAGAATTCAGGCATAAAACTTACTTATACAGTAAATGCAAAAATTGAGTAAAAAGCTTACAAGATGAAAGTAGGCTGAGGACTAAGAACCATGAACCAATAACCAACCTAACAGCTTACCACTAAGCATCTAAACCAAGGCAATCCAGTATAAACCTTGCTCCATGCCTTCTTCTTCTGTATCATTGATTTTTTTATTTTTGTACTATTTATTGAATTTTTTTTCTTATTTTTGGTTTTTATAACTAAAGCTGATTTTTAATGCTTCTAATAGCTTAACTAAGTTAATATAAGAACTTATAAGGGCTTATAAATCCAACAATAACTTTAGCACCAACATCACAGATAATTAAGATTTTTTAAATAAAGAAAATTTCATAAACTGAATTTTGAACATGAAACTGAAATTAAACTTGAATGAAGTTATATTACAACATAAGAACACTAATACAAAGCTTAAAGATTTGAAATTTTAACTGAAACAGTAAGCTATAACTAAACGACATACATAAAAATTAAATTAAAACTACACACTAGATATCTCTGCTTCTCTTCTCTTTTAAAGACTCCAAACTTGTTCCAGGTGTCTTGCTTACATTTCCCACCTCAATTTAGCCCTTGTACGTGTCCAATTGATCATGACTGTTTAAAACAACTTTTGGCGCCAAAAGTGGTTTAGGTGGCCTGGGGTAGACTCAGTGCAATTAATGCACTTTGGAAGGATCTGTGAGTACTAGGGAACATTTTGGGATGTAGGGGTGAGTTGTTTGTGATGGATGTGATGGTTGCAGGGTGTAGGGGACAAGGTGGTTGTAGGGGTGATACCTGTTGGTTCCTGGTGCAAACCTAGGGAGTGGGTTTTGCTTGGGAGGGTGACAGGGAGTGTTGTGAGGTGGAGATGGTGTAAGGTGGAGGTGGAGTGTAGGAGAGTAGCAGGTGAAGCAGGTGAAGGTGTAAGGTTGGAGGTGATGGTCAACGCGGGTCAAAGACCCGTGTTTTATATAAAAAAGGAATGGGCTTAGGGAGTTTTGGGCTTGGAAACATGCTGGACCAGGCTTTGTGTTTATTTTGGATTTGGAATTGGATTTTTGATTTTGTAATAATATTAAGCCCAAGGACCTAACTTGTAATTTCAGAATTTCCAGGGACCAAACTATAATTATTCCAAAGTTTATCAAAAAGACCATTCTTGCCATATTTAAATATTATAAGGACCTAAATGATATTTTTCCAAAATAAAACAACCGGGGACCATTTTTGCTAATTTCCAAAGTGCAGGGACTTGTTTTGTAAATTTCATGAATTTATCATCTAGGGGTAAAATTTGTCAATTTATGAATTACCAAGGACCCTTTGATGATAAAATTCCATTTTTGAACACTGGGGGGTATTTTCTTTCAATATTGAAACTGCAGGGACCTGTTTTGCCAATTTTGATATTTTGAACTTCCAAGGGTAAAAATTGTTATTTCATGATTCCTGAGGACTGTTTTTGACTTTCTTTAAAATAAATCATCCAGGGACCATTTCTGACATTTCATGAAAGTTCAGGGACTGATTTTGACAATTTGGTAAACTTTGCCCGTTTTTCCCTGTTTTCAGTTCTTTTATGTCTGAAACATATAAAAACACCTTCTAAGGATATTTGTAGTATTTTGTGGTGTTTCTGAGTGTTTTTACATGTTTTTGTTGTTCAGACTTGACAGAAATGATGAGTTTTTATGAACTCATCAATCCCCTACACTTAACTGTTGCTAGTCCCTAGCAATCTAGCATCCACTAAAAACCCATTTTTGAAAATTTAATGGATTTTTGATATCTCTTTACCAGACAACCATTACTTCTGGAGTAGTCAGGTGTGAAAACTGTGGTACACCTAATAACCGTGTGATTTTGAGCAAACCACCAGCTGTCAACGGATTTGATAAACTTTGGAATAATTACAGTTTGGTCCCTGGAAATTCTGAAATTACAAGTTAGGTCCTTGGGCTTAATATTATTACAAAACCAAAAATCCAATTCCAAATCCAAAATAAACACAAAGCCTGGTCCAGCATGTTTTCAAGCCCAAAACTCCCTAAGCCCATTCCTTTTTTATATAAAACACGGGTCTTTGACCCGCGTTGACCATCACCCCCAACCTTACACCTTCACCTGCTTCACCTGCTACTCTCCTACACTCCACCTCCACCTTACACCATCTCCACCTCACAACACTCCCTGTCACCCTCCCAAGCAAAACCCACTCCCTAGGTTTGCACCAGGAACCAACAGGTATCACCCCTACAACCACCTTGTCCCCTACACCCTGCAACCATCACATCCATCACCAACAACTCACCCCTACATCCCAAAATGTTCCCTAGTACTCACAGATCCTTCCAAAGTGCATTAATTGCACTGAGTCTACCCCAAGCCACCTAAACCACTTTTGGCGCCAAAAGTTGTTTTAAACAGTCATGATCAATTGGACACGTACAAGGGCTAAATTGAGGTGGGAAATGTAAGCAAGACACCTGGAACAAGTTTGGAGTCTTTAAAAGAGAAGAGAAGCAGAGATATCTAGTGTGTAGTTTTAATTTAATTTTTATGTATGTCGTTTAGTTATAGCTTACTGTTTCAGTTAAAATTTCAAATCTTTAAGCTTTGTATTAGTGTTCTTATGTTGTAATATAACTTCATTCAAGTTTAATTTCAGTTTCATGTTCAAAATTCAGTTTATGAAATTTTCTTTATTTAAAAAATCTTAATTATCTGTGATGTTGGTGTTAAAGTTATTGTTGGATTTATAAGCCCTTATAAGTTCTTATATTAACTTAGTTAAGCTATTAGAAGCATTAAAAATCAGCTTTAGTTATAAAAACCAAAAATAAGAAAAAAAAAATTCAATAAATAGTACAAAAATAAAAAAATCAATGATACAGAAGAAGAAGGCATGGAGCAAGGTTTATACTGGATTGCCTTGGTTTAGATGCTTAGTGGTAAGCTGTTAGGTTGGTTATTGGTTCATGGTTCTTAGTCCTCAGCCTACTTTCATCTTGTAAGCTTTTTACTCAATTTTTGCATTTACTGTATAAGTAAGTTTTATGCCTGAATTCTTGAGTTTACATGTTTCTCTGTCATAGTTAAGTGAGAATATTGCTTAATATCAGTTGTGTGTTCATTGAAATACTTGGTTACCTATTATCTTGATTTCACTGCTAAAATGTCATAAGAGCGAATTCTGAGTTCTAGCTGTTCTTATTGATGTTTTTGTACTTAACTCATCTTAGTACATCATAATCAGTAGTTGTGGATCATATTTGTGGATTAGTTCAAGCATTTGCTTCAAAAAGATCAAAACAGTTCCTATTAAGGGGTGTTTGGATCTATGCAGTACTTTGAGTTCAAAGTTGTTCTTGCTGTTGCTTTTGGCTCATTTCATTCACATTAGATCATAATAGCATGGTCCAAAGCATAATATACAGGTCACATTTGTTAAAAAGTCAAAATAGCCTTTAATCTCACCTTGTTCATTCACTGTTGGATTTTTATGTTCCATAATCATGCTATCATGTTCATAAGTTGCTCTAATTACTCAATATAGTCTTAATATAACTTAATTCATCATATTCAGTCAATAGGATTAGATTAAAGTTCAACAAAGTCAAACTAGTTAAGTTTTTTAAAAAGTCAAATTGTGCTATTACAGAAAATCTCAATAACTCAAGTAATTATTGTGATTTTTCTCTGAGGATTCAGACTTTGAAATTTGTAGGAATAATAGTCTATTAGCTCAAATTTTGATTCCACACTTTGTTACATTATTGTGATTTTTACCATGGGCCCCACTTACCCTCAAAGTCACTTGCAGGGAGGAACACCTCCCCTGCACCAGCAGACTTCAACCATCATCACCACTTTGGTGCTGATTTGTGGCCACCACAGTGGGCCCCACACCTCAAAACTTGTACCTTTGAACCCCCTCCTACCAGGCTCTTAGTATTGACCCTTAGTTTGACCTAGGACTCAGTGGACCCAATTCTGTATTGAATCTGGATTTTGGAATTGCTTAATCTAGCTTATTAGCTTATCTACTGAGCTTATTTGACATATTCTAGCTTAAACAAGTCCAACATACTTATTAGAATCAGATTAATCCATAGTGGGTCCCACACAAGCTCATTTGAGCTTATTTGCTTAGTTGGTCAACTTTGGTCAACTGTTAGGATAATAAGCTCTCACAGTGCTTATTAATAAGCTATAAAATAATTGTTTTTACAAAAGTTAGTTATTATTAGGTATAAAGTAGGTTGGTAAAAGAAAAATCCAGAAAAACAAATATAATAATAAGTGATAGTTTCTATTTAATATAATTTAATTTTAATTTTCATTTTTAGATTTTTGTTAAGTAAGTTGTATTTTTATATTTTTATTAATTTCCTTTAATATTAAAGTATTTTTAATAATATTCTCAGATTTTTATTTTGTCTTTTAGTATTAATTATAATTTAAATTAGTTTTATTAGTAATTAATTAATAAAAAAGTTTTAAATAGCATAATTAGTTTTTACAAAGCAACACCTAGTTTTTATATTTTTTTCTAGCTTTTATATGTTGTAAAACATTTTTAGAAATTTTTATAGAATTTTTACTGTTCATTTACTAGTTTTTATAATTTAAATAGTTTAATTGGTAATTAATAAATAAATAGAATAATAATTAGTAAACTAGTTTAAAAATATATAAAATAAACTTTTTATAATTTTTTAGGATTCCTGTGATAGTTAATTAGTTTTATAAATTTTTCCATAATTTTCTAAGTCATTTTAGTATTATTAATAATTTTAAAAATAATTTAAATAGTTAAGTTAATATAATTAGTAATTAATTAAAAGAAAATCATAAAAAGACAAAAATATTTATTTTTAATTTTTTATACTTTCTTCAAGTTCTTTTTAAGTTTTAGAAATTATTTTTACAAGTTTTTAGTTTAATTTGTAGTATTTATCATTTTTAGGTTAATTTAAATTAGTTTTAATTAAATAGATAAATAGTTTTTATTTAAATAAATTAATATTAAATAATAAAATAATCTAAAAAATAATTTTCTTTTCATTTTAAATTTTCTTTTAAGTTTAAGTTTGTAGAATTTTCATTTTTACCCCCTGTAGTTTAATTTTCATTAAAACTTACCTTTTTCCCCGTACGTAGACGCAAGTTTTTAAGTTGTAAATGTTTTTAGTTCATATATTTGTTTAGGTATATTGTTTAACTGTTTCATTGTATAAATTAGTAATACAAACCATTCTCACCTATTCCTGTTCATAATCACCCGTTCCCAAATTCCGTTTTATTACAGATTTCATACCTCGTTGGGATTAAATACCCGCGGATACCTTGTACTCCACGGAGCATTAGTCTAAGCTGTTTTTGACTTGTTAACCATTTAAACTTGGTTAATATTATCTGACTGTTTAGCACTGATAAAATTTTGGCGCCGTTGCCGGGGAGGTGTGCTGCGTACTACGAATTTGGAAGCATACGTGGTTCTGAATATATACACTCATTGTAAATTTACCATCTCTGTTCATATTTATTTAAAAACCAAAAAGATTTTCTTTTTCTTTATTCCAGTGCATGCGCACTCGTTCTTCTAGGTCTACAAGTCCTCACCGCGAGCTTGTCACAATTCCTCGAAGACGTACCCAAAAACATTCTGCCCCGAAAATTGAGCCTGAAATTCAGACTGAACCTGAACCTTCAGTCATTATGGCAGAAGACCGCCCAATGTCTGAGCTTCTCCAGGCACCCATCGAGGGTTATGGAGATGCTATTATTGTACCCGCCATAGTATCTGACAATTTCGAATTAAAAACCGGATTACTTAATCTGGTAACTTCTAATCAGTTCTATGGTTTCGAAAGGGACGATCCTCATTCGCATATACGATGGTTTAACAAAATTACATCTACCATCAAATATAAGAATGTCCCGCCAGAGGCTATTAAACTACTTCTTTTTCCATTTTCTCTTGAGGGGGCAGCCAGAGTCTGGCTAGAAAAACAACCCCTTTGTTCCATAGATACATGGGAAGATTTAGTTAAGAAATTTGTGAATGAATTCTATCCACCATCCAAAACTGCCTATCTTAGAAATGAAATCACCAAGTTTTCACAAAGACCTGGTGAAACGTTCAGTGAAGCATGGGATAGATTTAAAGAGTTGCTTCGCAAATGTCCTCACCACGGATTTTCTGAGTTAATGCAACTCGACACGTTTTATAACGGAGTGAGCCAAGCAGATCAAGACTCCCTCAATGCCTCAGCTGGAGGTAATTTTTTGAGTCGTACTGTCAAAGAAGCTTTAGCTATAATAGAAAACAAATCCAAGGTTCGAACCACATGAAACAAACAGGTCGATCCTTCTTCATCTACCGTGAATCAATCTAGCACCGATGCTAAGATTGATAAACTCACGGATGCTATACAAGCTTTGGTTCTCTCTAACCAAAAGAAAGTCTCTTTCCCACAGAATCCTTCACATGCTGAAGTGAAGAAAGTGGTTGTCTGTGTTACTTGCGGTGGTCCTCATGCATACTATAACTGTACTGCCACCGATAGTAACACGTTTGAAACAAATGCGATTGCCGGTAGTTCCAATCCAGGAGCTAATCAATATCGTCCTCCTGCTGAACCACCATGGCGTCCGAACACTTACCCTGTACCACCTGGTTTTAACCAGAACATAAAAAACCGTCCCCAAAACCAGAATAGAAGTAACCAAGGTTTTCCTAACCAAGGTAACTTTAATCAAGGTTATCCCCAAAATTTTCAAAATCAGGGGAATAGAAATCAGGGACAGGGTAACTTTAACCCTGGCTACTTTCATGGAAACCCAAATCAGGGGCAATTTCAAAATCAAGGGTTTAATCAGAACAACCGAGGGCAAACCCCTCCTATCCAAACACAAGCTGTTGTTCCAAACCCTACTCCCTCTGATGAATTGTTAAAACAATTCATGAAAACCCAGGAAGAAACAAACCGGTTGTTGATCAGCCAGATTTCTGACATTAAGAGATCTTTAAATGAAAGACCCTCGGGCTCAGGTAAATTACCTAGCACCACGATCGCGAATCCGAGGGGCGATGCAAAAGCGATCACAACCAGGAGTGGAGCTTCATATAAAGGACCTAAAATTCCATCTACCTATTTCTCTTCTCCTGATGTATTGGAAAAAGAAGCTGAGGTTACAACGGACACGATACCTCCTATTGATAAAGGAAGTACCGACGACGTCCCTCCTCCAGTTATCCAGATTCCAGCTACTAAAAACAAAGTAGTACCTGAAACTCCACCAGTTCCCGTAGAAAATCCAAAAACCACCCCTAGATCTTCAATTCCATACCCATCACGATTAAGTGATCAAAAGCTTCGCGAGAAAGCTAGTCATCAAATGGACAAATTCTATCAAATATTTCAAGAATTACATTTTGACATAAGCTTCGCGGATGCTATCATTTTGATGCCCAAGTTTGCATCAACGCTTAAACATTTGTTGAGTAATAAGGAAAAGCTGTTTGAAATGGCTAAAACTCCGTTAAATGAGAACTGCTCTGCAGTTTTATTAAAAAAGCTTCCTGAAAAGCTCGGAGATCCTAGAAAATTTCTAATACCTTGTGTATTTCCAAGAATGATTGATTGCTATGCCTTGGCCGATCTTGGTGCTAGCATCAACCTAATGCCACATTCAGTATGGAAGAAACTATCTCTTCCAGAACTTACACCTACTTGCATGACTTTAGAGCTTGCAGACCGATCAATATCACGTCCTCTTGGCATTGCTGAGGATGTATTTGTGAAAGTAGGGAAGTTTCATTTTCCAGCTGACTTTGTCGTTGTTGAATTTGATGCAGATCAAAGGGTTCCTCTAATTGTTAGAAGAGGATTCCTTAAAACGGGTCGTGCTCTCATAGATGTCTTTGAACATGAGATCACATTACGTGTGGGTACGGAAGCAATCACATTTAACCTTGATCAAACTTCGAGGTACTCCTCAAATTATGACTCTGAATCGGTTAACCGAATAGATGTCATTGATATTGCTTATGAGGAGTACGCTCAAGAAGTTCTTGGTTATTCTGATGATTATCTGAGTGGCAATCCCACTCCATCTTCTACTCCTATCATTCATAATTCTAATCCTTCCCTCACTCCGTTTGAGGGAAGTGACTTCATCCTTGAGGAAATAGAGGCCTTTCTTAGAAGTGATTCAATTCCATATGGAATTGATCATCAAGAGATTGACCCGGAGGGGGATATCATGCTCCTTGAGCAATTGTTAAACAAAGATCCCTCCCACCCTCCTATTCTACCACAAACACTTCATAAAGAGGAAATCAAATATGTTGAGAAAACTGATGAATTTCCTGAAGTTGAGCTCAAAGACTTACCTCCTCATCTCGAATACGCTTTTTTGGAAGGTAACGACAAGTTACCCGTCATTATAGCAAAAGATTTAAGTGATGAGGAGAGAGCTGCTCTCATAAAGGTCTTAAAGTCACACAAGCAAGCAATTGCTTGGAAATTATCTGATATAAAGGGTATTAACCCTGAATTTTGTACTCACAAAATTCTTATGGAAGATGACTTTAAGCCTGCAGTTCAACACCAGAGACGAGTTAATCCTAAAATACATGATGTTATCAAACAAGAAGTTCTCAAACTTCTTGATGCTGGATTAATATACCCGATCTCTGATAGTCCTTGGGTCAGTCCTATCCACTGCGTCCTAAAAAAGGGTGGCATAACTGTTGTCACCAATGAGGAAAATGAGTTGATTCCAACTCGTTTGGTTACTGGGTGGCGTGTATGCATCGACTATAGAAAACTAAACGATGCCACCCGAAAAGACCACTTTCCTCTACCCTTTATGGACCAGATGCTTGAGAGGTTGGCAGGAAATGAGTACTATTGTTTCCTGGACGGTTTCTCGGGATATTTTCAGATCCCCATTGATCTACAGGATCAAGAAAAAACTACCTTCACATGCCCATATGGAACATTTGCCTACCGCCGTATGCCATTTGGCTTATGCAACGCTCCTGGCACGTTCCAAAGGTGCATGATGGCTATATTTTCCGATACCATCGGGAAAACTATGGAGGTATTTATGGATGACTTCTCAGTCATCGGGGATTCTTTCCAAGCTTGTCTCACCAATTTGGAAATCATGCTTAAACGCTGTGAAGACACACACTTGTGTGTGAATTGGGAGAAAAGCCATTTTATGGTCAAAGAGGGCATTATCCTCGGCCATAAGATTTCTAAGAATGGGATAGAGGTAGATAGAGCAAAAGTTGATGTAATCGCAAAACTACCTCCTCCCACTACCGTCAAAGGTGTTAGAAGTTTCCTGGGTCATGCTGGATTTTACCGTAGATTTATACAAGATTTTTCAAAAATCTCCAGGCCTATGACCCATCTCTTAGAGAAAGATACTCCTTTCATCTTCTCACCTGAGTGCTTAGAAGCGTTTCAAATTTTGAAACAAAAGCTTACTGAAGCACCCATTCATGTTGCCCCCGACTGGGACTTGCCATTCGAATTAATGTGCGATGCAAGTGACTTTGCAATTGGTGCAGTCTTGGGGCAACGTTTAAGTAAACACTTTCAGCCGATACACTACGCTAGTAAGACCATGACAGAAGCTCAAACACGCTATACCACCACAGAAAAAGAACTATTAGCTGTGGTATACGCCTTTGAGAAATTTAGGTCTTACATGATCCTAACAAAATGCGTGGTGTATACGGACCACTCAGCCTTGAAATACCTGTTTGCTAAACAGGATGTAAAGCCGAGGTTGCTCCGTTGGGTTCTACTCCTTCAAGAATTTGACATTATCATACGTGATAAGAAAGGAGCAGAAAACCTTGCGGCTGATCACTTATCCCGTCTAGAGAATCCTCATCAGGATGATCTCGAGAGAAAGGAAATTAATGAAACCTTTCCTCTGGAGACACTAAATTTAATCTCTAGTCGGAATGATACCTCTACCCCATGGTTTGCTGATTTTGAAAATTACCATGCGGGTAATTTTGTAGTGAAAGGGATGTCGTCCCAGCAGAAGAAAAAATTCTTCTAAGACGTCAAACACTATTTCTGGGACGACCCCTACCTCTTTAAGATATGTGTGGATCAAGTCATCCGACGGTGTGTCCATGGTAATGAAGCCATGGAAATCCTTAAAGCCTGTCATGATGGACCCACTGGGGGACATCACAGCTCAAACTACACCGCCAAAAAGGTGTTCGATTTTGGTTTCTATTGGCCCACCATCTATAAAGATGCCCAAGAACTTGTCAAAACTTGTGATGCTTGTCAACATCACGGGTATGTTTCTAAGAAGGATGAAATGCCTCAAAACATCATCCAAGTCTGTGAAATATTTGATATCTGGGGCATTGACTTCATGGGCCCTTTCCCGTCTTCACGAGGGAACAAATATATACTCGTGGCTGTAGACTATTTGTCTAAATGGGTTGAGGCGAAAGCTTTACCCACTAATGACGCCCGAGTTGTTGTAAAATTTCTGAAGTCTCTATTTGCTCGATTCGGGACTCCTCGTGCCATTATCAGTGATCATGGTACACACTTTTGCAATGATCAATTTGCAAGAGTGATGCTGAAATATGGTGTAACTCACCATCTTTCTACTGCATATCACCCCCAAACTAGTGGGCAGGTGGAGGTCTCAAATCGGGGCATTAAGAGAATTCTGGAGAGGACGGTTGGTGAAAACCGTGCCTCTTGGTCGGACAAATTGGACGACGCACTCTAGGCTTTTCGTACAGCTTATAAAACACCCATTGGGTGTACTCCATACAAGTTGGTGTACGGAAAGACATGTCATCTTCCGATCGAATTAGAGCACAAAGCCTATTGGGCTTTGAAACATGCAAATTTGACATTCAGACAGCGGGTGATCACCGCAAGGTTCAGCTAAACGAGCTAAATGAACTACGTGATCAAGCTTACGAGAATTCTTTAATCTATAAAGAAAAGACTAAAAAGATACATGACTCTAAAATAAAGAACCGTGTTTTCAACGTTGGTGACAGAGTTCTTCTTTTCAATTCAAGATTAAAATTTTTCTCGGGCAAGCTAAAAACCCGTTGGTCTGGACCATTTACTGTAGCAAAAGTATACCCATACGGAACTGTTGAGTTATTGCAACCCGATGGTCCCAACTTTAAAGTAAATGGACATCGTTTGAAACACTACTTTGGAGGGGACATACCACAAGTGGTTGTTCCAGATCTCCAAACTTTCCCCACGGACTAATTAATACGGGGTCGAGTCAAGCTAGTGACTCGATAAACAAAAACATTAGCATCACATGGGTTCTCACCCATGTTTCTGACTTCTTTCTCTGTTCTACCACCCAAGTGTAGGGGAGTTGCCCTACTGTAAATAAAGTAAATAAAATAAAAATGAAAAATACAAAAATAAAATAAATGTTGTTCCCACATTTAGCTTGTAATATTGCCTTTTTACGTTCAAAGGGTCGGCATAATAGCCAGAACTTTGAATATTGAGGACAATATTCATTTCTAAGTGTAGGGGGAAATTCTAGCGAATTTAATCACATTATACATCTAGTACCCCCGTTTTTGCCAAAAATTTAAAAAAAAAATTCAAAATTTTCACTTAATGAAGTACTTGGCATTAACGCAACAAATGGTTATTAGTCCACCATGTCTAATCCACATAAGGACTGGCTAATCCAGGAGCAAACGGCTCTTGGTAAAGATAACTCAAATCCGTTTATGGCTTGCAATTTGCCAAAAATTGTATGGTTCCTCAACTCCCCATATCCCATAAAGCAAATGAGTTGGCTAGCCCGCAAGATTATGGCTTGTGGTAAAGGTAGTGAAAAACCATAATTGGTAATCAGCTCACCAAGATGTTGACAATTCCATCAAGAGTTGGCTAGTCCAGAAGCAAACGGCTTTTGGTAAAGACCTATCAAATCCATTGACAGCTGGTGGTTTGCTCAAAATCACACGGTTATCAGGTGTACCACAGTTTTCACACCTGGCTACTCCAGAAGTAATGGCTGTCTGGTAAAGAGATATCAAAAATCCATTAAATTTTCAAAAATGGGTTTTTTGTGGATGCTAGATTGCTAGGGACTAGCAATAGTTAAGTGTAGGGGATTGATGAGTTCATAAAAACTCATCATTTCTGTCAAGTCTGAACAACAAAAACATGTAAAAACACTCAGAAACACCACAAAATACTACAAATATCCTTAGAAGGTGTTTTTATATGTTTCAGACATAAAAGAACTGAAAACAGGGAAAAACGGGCAAAGTTTACCAAATTGTCAAAATCAGTCCCTGAACTTTCATGAAATGTCAGAAATGGTCCCTGGATGATTTATTTTAAAGAAAAGTCAAAAACAGTCCTCAGGAATCATGAAATAACAATTTTTACCCTTGGAAGTTCAAAATATCAAAATTGGCAAAACAGGTCCCTGCAGTTTCAATATTGACAGAAAATACCCCCCAGTGTTCAAAAATGGAATTTTATCATCAAAGGGTCCTTGGTAATTCATAAATTGACAAATTTTACCCCTAGATGATAAATTCATGAAATTTACAAAACAAGTCCCTGCACTTTGGAAATTAGCAAAAATGGTCCCCGGTTGTTTTATTTTGGAAAAATATCATTTAGGTCCTTATAATATTTAAATATGGCAAGAATGGTCTTTTTGATAAACTTTGGAATAATTACAGTTTGGTCCTTGGAAATTCTGAAATTACAAGTTAGGTCCTTGGGCTTAATATTATTACAAAACCAAAAATCCAATTCCAAATCCAAAATAAACACAAAGCCTGGTCCAGCATGTTTCCAAGCCCAAAACTCCCTAAGCCCATTCCTTTTTTATATAAAACACGGGTCTTTGACCCGCGTTGACCATCACCCCCAACCTTACACCTTCACCTGCTTCACCTGCTACTCTCCTACACTCCACCTCCACATTACACCATCTCCACCTCATAACACTCCCTGTCACCCTCCCAAGCAAAACCCACTCCCTAGGTTTGCACCAGGAACCAACAGGTATCACCCCTACAACCACCTTGTCTCCTACACCCTGCAACCATCACATCCATCACCAACAACTCACCCCTACATCCCAAAATGTTCCCTAGTACTCACAGATCCTTCCAAAGTGCATTAATTGCACTGAGTCTACCCTAGGCCACCTAAACCACTTTTGGCGCCAAAAGTTGTTTTAAACAGTCATGATCAATTGGACACGTACAAGGGCTAAATTGAGGTGGGAAATGTAAGCAAGACACCTGTAACAAGTTTGGAGTCTTTAAAAGAGAAGAGAAGCAAAGATATCTAGTGTGTAGTTTTAATTTAATTTTTATGTATGTCGTTTAGTTATAGCTTACTGTTTCAGTTAAAATTTCAAATCTTTAAGCTTTGTATTAGTGTTCTTATGTTGTAATATAACTTCATTCAAGTTTAATTTCAGTTTCATGTTCAAAATTCAGTTTATGAAATTTTCTTTATTTAAAAAATCTTAATTATCTGTGATGTTGGTGTTAAAGTTATTGTTGGATTTATAAGCCCTTATAAGTTCTTATATTAACTTAGTTAAGCTATTAGAAGCATTAAAAATGAGCTTTAGTTATAAAAACTAAAAATAAGAAAAAAAATTCAATAAATAGTACAAAAATAAAAAATCAATGATACAGAAGAAGAAGGCATGGAGCAAGGTTTATACTGGATTTCCTTGGTTTAGATGCTTAGTGGTAAGCTGTTAGGTTGGTTATTGGTTCATGGTTCTTAGTTCTCAGCCTACTTTCATCTTGTAAGCTTTTTACTCAATTTTTGCATTTACTATATAAGTAAGTTTTATGCCTGAATTCTTGAGTTTACATGTTTCTCTGTCATAGTTAAGTGAGAATATTGCTTAATATCAGTTGTGTGTTCATTGAAATACTTGGTTACCTATTATCTTGATTTCACTGCTAAAATGTCATAAGAGTGAATTCTGAGTTCTAGCTGTTCTTATTGATGTTTTTGTACTTAACTCATCTTAGTACATCATAATCAGTAGTTGTGGATCATATTTGTGGATTAGTTCAAGCATTTGCTTCAAAAAGATCAAAACAGTTCCTATTAAGGGGTGTTTGGATCTATGCAGTACTTTGAGTTCAAAGTTGTTCTTGCTGTTGCTTTTGGCTCATTTCATTCACATTAGATCATAATAGGATGGTCCAAAGCATAATATACAGGTCACATTTGTTAAAAAGTCAAAATAGCCTTTAATCTCACCTTGTTCATTCACTGTTGGATTTTTATGTTCCATAATCATGCTATCATGTTCATAAGTTGTTCTAATTACTCAATATAGTCTTAATATAACTTAATTCATCATATTCAGTCAATAGGATTAGATTAAAGTTCAACAAAGTCAAACTAGTTAAGTTTTATAAAAAGTCAAATTGTGCTATTGCAGAAAATCTCAATAACTCAAGGAATTATTGTGATTTTTCTGTGAGGATTCAGACTTTGATATTTGTAGGAATAATAGTCTATTAGCTCAACTTTTGATTCCACACTTTGTTATATTTTTGTGATTTTTACCCTGGGCCCCACTTACCCTCAAAGTCACTTGCAGGGAGGAACACCTCCCCTGCACCAGCAGACTTCAACCATCATCACCACTTTGGTGGTGATTTGTGGCCACCACAGTGGGCCCCACACCTCAAACCTTGTACCTTTGAACCCCCTCCTACCAGGCTCTTAGTATTGACCCTTAGTTTGACCTAGGACTCAGTGGACCCTACCTAAATTTAGCCTATAGTTTGTCCCAATTCTGTATTGAATCTGGATTTTGGAATTGCTTAATCTAGCTTATTAGCTTATCTACTGAGCTTATTTGACATATTCTAGCTTAAAAAAGTCCAACATACTTATTAGAATCAGATTAATCCATAGTGGGTCCCACACAAGCTCATTTGAGCTTATTTCCTTAGTTGGTCAACTTTGGTCAACTGTTAGGATAATAAGCTCTCACAGTTCTTATTAATAAGCTATAAAATAATTGTTTTTACAAAAGTTAGTTATTATTAGGTATAAAGTAGGTTGGCAAAAGAAAAATCCAGAAAAACAAATATAATAATAAGTGATAGTTTCTATTTAATATAATTTAATTTTAATTTTCATTTTTAGTTTTTTATTAAGTAAGTTGTATTTTTATATTTTTATTAATTTCCTTTTATATTAAAGTATTTTTAATAATTTTCTCAGATTTTTGTTTTGTCTTTTAGTATTAATTATAATTTAAATTAATTTTATTAGTAATTAATTAATAAATAAGTTTTAAATAGCATAATTAGTTTTTACAAAGAAACACCTAGTTTTTATATTTTTTTCTAGCTTTTATATGTTGTAAAACATTTTTAGAAATTTTTATAGAATTTTTACTGTTAATTTACTAGTTTTTATAATTTAAATAGTTTAATTGGTAATTAATAAATAAATAGAATAATAATTAGTAAACTAGTTTAAAAATATATAAAATAAACTTTTTATAATTTTTTAGGATTCCTGTGATGGTTAATTAGTTTTATAAATTTTTCCATAATTTTCTAAGTCATTTTAGTATTATTATTAATTTAAAAATAATTTAAATAGTTTAGTTAATATAATTAGTAATTAATTAAAAGAAAATCATAAAAAGACAAAAATATTTATTTTTTAATTTTTTATACTTTCTTCAAGTTCTTTTTAAGTTTTAGAAATTATTTTTACAATTTTTTAGTTCAATTTGTAGTATTTATCATTTTTAGGTTAATTTAAATTAGTTTTAATTAAATAGATAAATAGTTTTTATTTAAATAAATTAATATTAAATAATAAAATAATCTAAAAAATAATTTTCTTTTCATTTTAAATTTTCTTTTAAGTTTAAGTTTGTAGAATTTTCATTTTTACCCCCTGTAGTTTAATTTTCATTAAAACTTACCTTTTTCCCCGTACGTAGACGCAAGTTTTTAAGTTGTATACGTTTTTAGTTCATATATTTGTTTAGGTATATTGTTTAACTGTTTCATTATATAAATTAGTAATACAAACCATTCTCACCTATTCCTGTTCATAATCACCCGTTCCCAAATTCCGTTTTATTACAGATTTCATACCTCGTTGGGATTAATGACCCGCGGATACCTTGTACTCCACGGAGCATTAGTCTAAGCTGTTTTTGACTTGTTAACCATTTAAACTTGGTTAATAATATCTGACTGTTTAGCACTGATCATCTCCTCTCAAAGTTTGCACACAATGAATGAAAAATCAAAAACTATATATAGATTATAAGGTCTAACGGCGTCAAGAGTAAGTTCTGACGCCGTCAACTCGCCGCCATAATTATCATCGTATTGCCTAGATCCACTTCTGACTTCGTCATGTGTAAACTCCATCTTGGCCGTCACATGTAATTTGCTCTTGACGGCCTTAGTGACGCCGTCATGTATAATTCCTCCAAAAACTCTCTGGCGGTCACGTGTAACTTGATTTATCCACCTCTTTGTCAAAGGGTGACGGCGTCACATGCAATTCCTGACTCCGTCAGGTACAATTTCCAGCATGAATTTGAGACTTTGTTGTTTTCATCACTTTTTCGCTCCAAAACGTCCAAAATGATTCCTTTTCCAGATTTCTCCTCAAAAGTACCTAAAATGACAAAAGGAACGATTTAGAGCAATATTTGATCAAATAATCTCGCCTTTGGGCTTAAATGACCCCCTAAAAGCGGTACACTTTTCGTCTCATCATCGGGTCTACCCGACAAAAAACGAAAGTCTAAAAGTCAATGATCTACAAACTCATCAGCCACTTCCAGTTCACAATAAGATTTGTTTCAAGAATTGATGGAAAAATGTAGGACCGAAAGTATTGATTTTTATGTGATTCGGGAGGCCGAGGTTGATGATTAAATATGAATTCCATGTTTAGTTCTAGTGAGAGAAAGTAGAGAGAGGGTGGAAATGAAAGATACTTTTATTAAGATGAAACAAATTCAATACAAACCTAACACTTAACCACACCCCTCATGGAGAGTCATGAGGGGTATTTATAGGCTCTACACATTACAAGTTTGCCTAATGTACATAAGTAGTCCCTATTGGCACAACTTGCTACATATCTAGTCCATTTCAGGTATGTGACGTTATCTTTATAAAAGATCAAGGCTAACAATCTCCCTCCAAGATATCGTCACACGTGAATGGTTACAATGAGACCTATAAATACATAAACAATGTAAATTACAACATTAGTAAAGTATGTTGACGTTGTTGAAGCGCAGAGTCTCTGTTGTCTAGATACTAAGGCAGACTTGAAGTTCTTCTCTTCCGACGATCTCGGCATTTGATCTTTGGCACTGAAGGCACAGATCCATGTAGCTCTGAACTTCAACTGTAACGGTCTAGTTAGGTTATTACTCCCTCCTAACTAGTAACCCTTTACTTACTTTTTCCTGCTCCCTCCTGAACCGACAACTCTCTTTTCATCACGCAGCGGGTAAAGTAGATTCTAAAGTGTAGCACTATGGTTGTCGTTCGGGTAGCATCATAGCAACATAACTCACATAACATTGCATCCAAGTTAGTAATAAGCCCTGATGTACACACACTACTTCTCCCTTCACGATGTTAAGCACAATTCTCTCAGTCAATCCAATCACTAAGGATGAAACACTACTTCTTTCGGCATGTTCTTCTCCCTCCTGATGGTTGCGAGTTATCGGAATCATCATAATGTTGTGTACATGTCGTATAATCACCATGTACTTGATGCAATTAAGAAGCCATAACAGCTCGTTAAAGCATAAATAGTGAGTATATGTCGCAAAAATGCACTCTCAATACTTTTCTCTCAAATCAACCTGTAATCGAACCTCCTTTGAATTCACCGGCTACTAGTAATGACCACATATGGAGACAGCCCGATATGACCAGCTTGAAAAAGAAGTAATCATCCCATCTTGTGACTTAATGCTTGTACGATAGATGTGACTTAATTCCTATACTGAGCACTACAACGTAACTCCTTTAAGTTTGAGGTTGCACGAAATATTCGCCACTTGAACAATCCACTACTTCGTGTGACACTGAGTCCTACAACGTAACTCCTTTAAGTGATAGCTATACTGTGAGCACTACAACATAACTCCTTACATCAGTAATAACTAGATTGTGAAGATTGAATTTTTTAATTTGCGCAGACAAGTCATCTTCAAAAGTCATGCATCCAACCACCCCTAGACTTTGAGATAAATAAGTACACCTTTTGAAATGCCACTTCACAATCAAATCAATAATACCGTACAAAAACCCCGTAGTCATTTTTGTTAAACATAGTTGTGGAAAACTAGAAGGGGGTTGAATAGTTTACCGTTTAAAATCTTTTTAACTTGTTTAATTATCTTTTGAAACTTTCCGTTTAATCAAAGATATATACACAAACACAATATATAACATGCAAGTATAAAGAAAGAAATGATCAAACCACAACACGAGTATTTATCGTGGTTCGGCTACAAGGACTCTTTTTCCTTGCCCTACGTCCACGCCCCGAGTATCCAACTCGAGAGTTTCTTTCACTAGTCAACAAGCTCTTTTCACCGGCAGAGAAAACCTTACACGTCGCTTATACACATTTACCGACACTAAGCTAGATGTCGAGTTCTTTTACAAGGGTACAACCACTCCTGTTAGTTCTTTTACAAGGGTACAACAACTCCCGTCACACTTTGTATTTTGAGGACTAAAATACTAACCGATCACTTCTGAAAATACTCAATCAAATGAAGTGTAAACTACACAAGTCTACACGATGCTAAGCTAACAAGTCTTGCAACGTTGTGTTGAATACTTGTAACTTTATATGAACTTGTGAACTTCTTTGCTACAAAAAGAAACTTCACATATGAAATGAGATGTTAAAGGGTTAGATGAAAGAATGAATGAATGTGTGTGAAAATATGATGTAAAGTGATAGACCAAAATTCAAACATATGGCTTGGTATTTATAGCAAAACCTTCTGCAGGACTGGCGGATACGGCGGAACCCTCAGATGTGTTCCGCCCGTGTACCCCCAGGGTTCCGCTAGGCTTGCAGTTGGTTTTGCAATAGATCATACAAACCAAACAAGGTCACATCTCATAAAAAATAGTCAAACACAAACTTGTGCAAGAAGACTTATGGTTAGTCAAACACACTATCTTTCCATAAATGTATATTGACAAACTTACCATAAATGTGATGTGACATTTCTATTTTAAGAAATAAAAAGTGTTGTGTTTTATGTGAAATGTAAAATGTAGCAAATGTCTAATTATGCAAGTCTTAAAACTAAGATTATGATTTACTTAGAAACTAAAGTTTACATTTTGTCGTTAACAAAACTTAGCAAAGATTGTAAAATATAAATAACGTTTTTAGGCGATATTTGTATTAACAATCTCCCCCTTTTTGTTGATGACAAAATATAAACTTTGTTTTTAAGTAACTCACAAAATTTTAGTGTTTAAGACTTAGAAAAAATTATATTAAACTTGTTTTACTTAAGTGATGAAAATCATTTTAAGTTTAAAGGTTTAATATATGTTTCTCCCCCTTTTTGTCGAAACAAAAAGTAGAGTAGCAAAGCGGAATAATGCACGTGCTCCCCTTGGTCGATACTCCCCCTAAAAGGAGTGCCAAGATGGGAAACATGGATTTTGATCCTACAAAAAAAATGGTTAGTTGGTGATATATATAATCAAGCTTGTAGTTACCACACATAATGCAACCACAATGACAACTCAAAAATGATCAACCAACAATGCAAGTAAGTAAGTAGTAAAAGATATCATTTCAAGTAAAATTTGACTTGTAAAAGTCAAAGACAAGAAATGAAAATGATCCTCCTACTTCTAAAAAAAATGAAAAATAACCAAGAAATAAAAGAAAAATCAAATCCTACTTTCCTAAATGGGGCAAAAGGCCTCCAAATGTTGTCTAGGATTTGTTTGGGTGGGAAAGAGCATCCAAACGTTCTATGACGTGTTGAAATGCAAAACAGGTTTCGTCTTGAAATTGGTGAAGCAACAATTTGATGCTTTCACCCATATTCAACATTTGCTCATAATGTGAGCAAACATGGGGATGAGTGGGTGGAAATGGGTTGGTTTTGGGTTCTTGGTTTGAGGATGGGTTGGTTTTTAGTTCTTGTGTGGAGGATGGGTTTGGTATAGAGTCAAGCAAGGTGGTTTGAAATTCCATTGCTTGATGGAGGTGATTCTCGACCATGCTTTGAATTTCCTCATAGGAAGGAAAGAAAGACTCAAAGGTTTGGGCTTGAGAATGTGGTGGAGTTGGGTGATTATGGTTTTCAAAGTTTGGTTCTCCATAAAGAGGACCATGGATGTCATGGTAGATAGGGTGAAACAACAAAGGTTTGGGTTGGTGGTACTCTTGTTGTGGTGGTTGGTTGTGGTTAAAATACTCATTTTGGTCAAGAAATGACCTTGGTGTTTCATTTGTAAAAGGTGGTGGTTGTGTTGGTCTTGGTGGAAGATCATTGAGATCTTGGACAAAAGGATGTTGATGAGGCGAAAAATGATCCGTTTTTAGGGGGTCATTTAAGCCCGAATCCGACTTTATTTGATCAAATATTGCCCTAAATCGTTCCTTTTGTGATTTTAGGTGTTTGGAGAGTGAATTCTGGAAAAGAGGCTATTTTGGACGTTTTTGGAGCATAAAGTGAAGGAAACGACAAAGTACCAAAAATCCAAGCTGGAAATACAAGGTGACGGCGTCACGACTTGAGTCTTGACGGCGTCAGACAAGATGAATATTTTACTGTAGCTGGTGACAGCGTCAGATGGAGAGATGACGGCGTCAAAGTGGCCAAGATTAATTTACCGTAGGTGGTGACGGCGTCACATAGGCCGTCACAATTGGATCTAGGGCGTCCGAGGAAGTGTATGGCGGCGAGTTGACGGCGTCAGATTTAACTCTTGACGCCGTCAGGAAGATTTTCCTATATATAGTTTTCTAGTTTTTTCATAAAAAGAAGAGAAGTTTTGGTGAAACCCTAAAGACGATTTTGGTGCCTCTTTTACAGGTTTTTCAAGGGTTCCAAACCCTTGAGACCTTGCATTGTAATTGAGATAAGTATACTCTTAATTCAATCAATATGTCTATGTGTTGGTTGTTTATCTTTTGTTCTTATCTTAATTCTACTATGCTAGGCTAGATTTTCTTTGTGTTTGCTTAGATCTAATGAAACCTAGATGTTAATTATGTGTTGATTACTTGTCTATTCTTGTTCTTGGATGAATGATATTATATGTTAGGCTTAAGAAAACTGGCAGATCTCCAATGGTAACATGCTTGAACGTCTTAAGAAACATGAACCGAGGCGTACTAGGTCTTTATTGGTTGTATTTAATGCATGAGCCACTGTTTACAATCCCTATAGTTGTGCTGGGTCATGGTGTAGGAGGAGATAAGAGCTCATAGAGTTGGGGAGTTATGTATGCCACCCCACGAATGGTATTAAGGAATACAATCCGTCATCCATACAAGTATAACAAGTAATTGACATGTAAAAGATATCTAGGGAGTAATGAAGTCTAAGTAAACACAATTTCTCCACATACTGCTCACAACCTTAGTATAATTTAGTTTAATTTTATTTTTAGTATTTTATTTTGATTGCATCTTAGTTTTGGGTTAGTTGATTAGCAACTAATTCCGCCCACTCTTCTAAAACCCGAGATTTTACTTGCTTTCATAAAAATATAAAAATACAAAAAGAATCATCTTTCATCTCGAGAACTATTAATTAGGTTTTCTAATCCTAGCGACACTATTCCTAAGCTGAACGATCAATCCCCCGGTACTTGTCACTATACTATACTACAACGATCAGGTACACTGCCTGGTGGGGGTTGTAAGCCTCGCGAGATCCCTCGAGAGGTAAAGCAAGGTGCGATTCCCACGCATCAGATGTGATGATGTTGGAGGAGACCCAAATAACTCCATAGGTTCAAGTTTAGGTAATGGTGATGGTGATGGAGTTTTGGATGGTTGGGTTGGAGCACTTGGTGGAGTTGGGTCAATGGGTGATTTTGTTGGTGGTGGAGTGGTGAGCTCATTGGGTTCATTGGGTGATGGAGATGGAGATGCAAGGTTTAGAAAATGTTCATTTTTGATTTGTGAGGTGAATTCATCCGAGGATGAGGAGCTTAGGTTGATGGATTGGTTAGACCAAAGTGGTTTGACACTTATCCGGGCGGTTTTCCGAACGGGACTTGATGGTTGAGAGGTGATAGTTGACTTAGTCGTTGTTAAAATGGTTTAAAGATCTGAGATTGTGATGGGGAAGGTGTGATTTGATAGTGTTCTAAGATGGTTCATTTTATAGCAATGTTGCAAAATTCATGAATCGGTCCCGAGGCGGTCGAGGGCCGTGTAGCGATTTTTGGCCGATTAATCGCCGATTCCAAGGTCCAAGGCCGATTAATCGGCCGATTACCTTGTAATTCGCTCCATGGTCCAAGGCCGTTCAGCTTGTAATCGCCGATTAATCGGCCTTGTAGGCCGATTTTTGCAACACTGATTTATAGTGATGAAGAAGTATGGGAAGGAGTGTTTGGATTTGATGTTTAGCCATACAAAAATGGAGGTTCCTAATGATTTGGAAGACTAATGTGGGTTGTCAAATCATGGTAGTCAATCCAATGAAAATGGTGAAGTAAGAAGACAAAGATTTGCACTAAATGCTTAGTGGTTTTGGCAAATCGGTTGAAGGTATATGTCTCAGGGATTTCAAGGAACCTTTGGAAGGGTTCCTTCCTTTATGTGTGAAGGTTCCTTGAGGTGGTTATGGCTAGTTTTGAAATTTGGCGGGAAATGGTTTTCTTTGAGTTGTAAGGAATGAGAACTACCCTATTGTGCTTAACAAATTGCAGGAAATTGGTTTCTATCAAAAAGGATGGTTTGTTGTTGAGTGGATGTTGCAATGTCGAAAGCTAAAAAAAAATTGTAGGAAAACTGGCGGATCCCTTAGATTACATAGGTGGAACCCGTGTGAGGGTTCCGTCGGATCCGTTGGGCCATTTATGGGTTGCCCAGAAAATACACTAGCGGAACCCATTCTAGGGTGCCGCCAGATCCGCCAGGCCTGAAAAAGTAGGCAATCCGCGATTTTGACCCGCGAGACGATTTTCAAATTTTTCGAAAACTCCTAAAACCAAAAATATAATTCATATCTGGTTAGGAAATGCAAAAATTGGACATGTAAACATTCATACCATTGGACTTTGACTGGGGGCTAGCAAATTTCACTATACTTAATGAAAATTTCATAAACATGAAAATTTGACAACATTTCAAATGTTGTCGACCTGTATCATAGTTAGTTAATACATGTTCCAAATAGTATCACATATCCTACGAACACACAAATTCATGATAACTATTGTTTACACAACCAAATTGTTTCAAATAGCACCTTGTGCCAAACACTCCTACACACCCGCACTCATTGATGGTCAATCTTCTTCTTTAGCTTTCCAATGAATCTCCCGATGTTTTTGAACATCCCCTTTGTTTGCTTGAACTCCTCCGACTCATTCGGAATATCCGGAAGTTGGGAAAGGTATTCTAGAGGTGGGAGCCTAGAGTTGGGCAAATTATCATCTTCACTCATTGAGGAAGATGATGAGGAGGTAGGAGGATGTGGACGTTTTTCTTGGGCTTTGTAAACTCTCTTATCACTTAGTGGGACAAAGGTGTGTGGAATGAGAGAGTAGTCAAGGCGAAGACGATTAGGAGTTGGTGGAATGGGGGAGATGAACCTAAAGAGACGGGTCAAGAGCATTCCATACGGCTTAGCCGTTTTGCCATGCACGGGAATGTCGGCCATTCTCTTGGCCATGTAGTAGGCAAGGTTGAAGGGTTGCCTAACGGATAAGGAGTAGAGCATGTAGCAAAGGCAAATATTTATATGATCTCGGTTTCCTATGGTGCTAATGACATTGGCTCTAAGAACTTCCTCCTATTTCTTGAATTGGGGCTTGAGTTCATTAAGTTCCATTCCATATGGGTCCTTATCGACCTCATTTCCCGAACAGGTTCTCCTAGTGTTGGTTGTCCTAATGAAGAGGTGGTCACGAAGTTCATCTTTGGACACAAGAGGGGTGTCATAGGGATGGATGCGGTCAAAGAGTGTGTCAAGAGTTGAGAGGGAGTGCAATTTGGAGTAGATGCAAGTACCACGATTTGGGACACCTAGGATTTTAGCAAACTCCTCGAGAGCGAAGGAGTATTGTTGACTACTAGCCCTAAAATTGATAGACATGCGACCATATTCATCAGTGGAGAGGGTGACTGATGCATAGAATTCTAAAATGAACCTAGGACAAATAGGCTCGTCGATTTCTAAGAGACACACAAAGTTGATTGTGGCAAATTCTATGTAGAGGTTTGTGCCTTCTAGGAAGGATGGGTCAATGGTTCTACCCTCATTGACATAACATTTTTCTAAGGCTTTGAAAACGTTGATTTGAGTTGGAGAAAGACCCTTGGTTTTGTGGTGTTTGGGTAGGTACTTAATGGTGTCCTTGTGGTCGTAGTGGGTTAGAGGAGGCATGATGATTCCTAGAAAAACAAAATTTCAAGTAAACGACTATTGTAATGTGGGTGTTCTAGTGTGTGTCTATATGAAAACAATGTAGAGGTGCGGTTATCTTTACTCATTTTGATTCTTCAAAAAACGTTTTATAATGCAAGTTTTGTCATAAAACAAAAGATAACCCAAGAGCTCCTAGTTCAATGTAGCTTCGTTTGAATGTACCCGAAAATACATATTGGTTATGTATTCCCTTTAGCATTCAAGAGACATTATGCAAGTGATGTTTTAAACATAACGTTTTGATTTTGTATTCACAATGTGAGACAAAAAAATATTTGTCCTATTTGTGAGAAATTTTTGCAAAAATTTGACATGGGGTGTTTTAGCAAACATGTTTACACTTAGTAAGAATGCAATTCCTAACTATGGGGAACATGATTAGTTTTGTTAAACACCTAATTTCATGCATGAGTTTCTCAAGTTAGTGCATAACCCCAAGTTTTTGTTTTTGTGCAAAAATAGAATTCCTAGACTCAGATTAGGATTGTAATCAAGTTTAGAATACTTACAATGATGAGTGATTTGTAATGTGAGTGAAAGGAAGACCAAGAAATCGTAGGTATGGATGAATGGTAAAGTGAATAGTAGCGGTTTGGAAGTGGTGGTATGAGATAATGGGTGTTTGGTTTAATATAAACAAAGAAAATGGTTCTGTAGGTCGGCGGATACGGCGGAACCTAAAATTGGGTTTCGTCCGTTGTAGCTGAGGGTTTCGCTGACCCTGCTGAGAAAAAGAGTTATGGATTTGTTTTGATTTTTGTGATTTTTGTCTAATGTCTAGAACTACAACATAGGTTCCATGAGTCCTAAGCCTAGCCTAAGAAGGTTAAAAGATTCTCGTTTAAGGAGTTTTGTGAGAATGTCGGCTATGTTGTCTTCGGAAGAAACTTTCTCAATTGAGATATTTCCTTTTTTAACGTTGTCACGAAGGAAATGATGACGGATTTCAGTATGTTTGGTACGAGCATGTTGAACCGGGTTTTTGCTAAGATCAATGGCACCTTTGTTGTCACAAAGAATGGTGACGTCGTTAAGTTGAATTCCGTAGTCGACAAGAGCTTGCTTCATCCAAAGAGCTTGTTGACACGCCTTTCCGGCCGAAACGTACTCGGCTTCCGTTGTAGAGATAGCAAGAGCCGTTTGCTTCTTAGAGAACCATGAGGTGAGACAATGTCCAACAAAAGTACAAATACCACTTGTGCTTTTTCTATCAACATAGTTACCGGCATGATCCGAGTCGGCATACACTATGGTGTCTATTCCCGTTCCTTTAGGATACCATAAACCTAAATGTGTAGTGCCCTGAATATATCTAAAAATCCTTTTAACGGCTTCGAGATGAGTTGTCTTAGGATCTTCTTGAAAACGAGCACATAGACAAACACTAAACATAATGTCGGGTCTACTATCCATTAGGTAAAGTAGACCTCCAATCATACCTCTATATTTAGTGCTATATACGGATTCACTTTCCTCATCCTTGGTGACTTTAGTTTTCGTGGACATGGGTGTTTTGATTGGTTTCGAATCTTCTAATCCAAATTTCTTAAGCATGTCCTTAATATATTTAGATTGATTAAAGAAGATACCTGTTGATATAAATAATGTTTAAAAACGTTATTAATATTTCTCAATAACTCTATGTTTTGATAATAATAAAATGTAAACTAACTTAAGTCAAGATTATGATGTAAACAAGTATTTAGTAACAAATATTTACTTCTACAACTTATATCACTTAAGGTATGCATAAACTAAGTGACTTATGCATTACATGATCAAAGGAAATTTTTCTAATCACTAGAACTCTTATAAAATGTCTTAAACATTTTATATCTTTTACATAATTGTTTTTGGAATTAAAAGAATATGTTTAAATCATTATTAATATATGATTTCAAATTTCTAACCAAAAATAGAAAATTTTATCCAGAAAAACCTTCCCCACAAGAGGACAAAATACTCCAACGTTCTGAAGGGGGCGGCCCCCTTAATCATTAAGGGGACCGGCCCCTAATTAAGGGGACCGGCCACGCTCCAGAACAGTATTTTGTTCCCCTTTAAATACTGGTTCATTCCACAAAATTTCTCACCTTTTTGCACTCAAAACCTTCTGATCTAATCTCCATTTCTATCTCAAAAATCCTTTGATCATATAATTCATAAGTCTTTGTTTCTAAGTGATCCAAAGCTTCATCCACTCAAGTGCAAAAAGAAGAACACTCCTCTACATTCATTAAATTGTAGTAGTGTCGTGATTAGCTAGTTTCATCTTGTAGTAGTGCTAGATACTTGTAAAGTGTTGTGTGTATTTGTTGATTGTAGATACTAGGTGTGTTGTAAAGTAGTGTAGTTTTTGTGACTTAGTTGTGCATAGAAGAAGGTGTGAAGTAGAAAAGAAGAAAAGGTGTGAAGCTATGTTGAAGAAGTTGTGAAGGTGTGAAGAAGAAGTGAAGTCTTGAAGAAGTTGTGAGATTGGTTCTAGCTTCGATTAGAACTCGACATTTAGCTTAGTGTCGTTAATAGGTGTAAGCCAAGGTGTGTAAGGTTTCTCCGCCATAAGGAGTTTGTTGACGTAGTGAAGAAAACTATCGAGTGTGGTACTCGGGGAGTGGAGTAGGGCAAGGAAGGTGTCCTTGTAGCCGAACCACTATAAATTCGCGTGTTGTGGTTTGATCTTTCTAACTCTATCTTTTATTCATTCTATTTCAATACTTTCATTATTAAATTAGTCTTGCTTGTAGTTGTTGATACTTGAATTCACATAAGATCGAATCGAAAGTTTTTATAAGTTACAAAAGATTTTGAAAATAAAATTAAAAGGACGTAAAACTATTCAACCCCCTTTCTAGTTTTCCACAATTGGTATTAGGAGCCACGTCTAACAAGATTTTTAAAATATATTGTATTTTAAAACTTGTAACGATCTATGGAATCTGAAAAATACTTAGAAGGGCAATCTATGCAAAGACCACCACTATTTGAAAGTAATGGATTTTTATATTGGAAAAATCGATTTGAAACTTATGTGAAATCAAAAGATCTAGATCTTTGGCATGTTATTACTAATGGTGATTTTTTACCTATTCAAAATAGTCCCGAAACAAAGAAATATGAAATCGTACCTTTTGAAAAACAAAATGATGATTTAAAAAGAAAACTTGCTAAAAATAATGAAGCAAAAATGGTTATTTATAATGCGATACCACGTAAAGAGTACGAAAGGATCTTTATGTGTGAAACCACAAAAGAAATTTGGAACTCTTTACTAATAACTCACCAAGGTAATAGTCAAGTCAAAGATAATAAGATAGATCTACTTGTTCAACAATATGAGCAATTCACGATTCCGGAAGAGGAATCAATTGATAATGCTTTTGCTAGATTTAACACTATCATTACAAGTTTAAAAGCACTTGATGAGAATTTTTCTAGTAAGAATTTTGTTAGAAAGTTTCTTAGGGCTCTTCACCCGAAATGGCGAGCTAAAGTGACGGCTATTGAAGAATCAAAGAATTTATCAACGTTACAACTTGATGAATTAATTGGAAACTTGAAAGTCCACGAAGTTATTATAAAGAAGGACTCCAAAATGGTCAAAGGAAAACGAGAGCAAAGCAAGTCAATCGCCTTGAAAGCTAGAAAGGAATCCAATAACGAAGATAGCTCATCTTCCGAAAGTGATGACGAAGAATATGCCATGGCCGTAAGAGATTTCAAGAAATTCTTTAAAAGGCGAGGAAGATTCGTAAGGCAACCACATGATGAAAGGAAAGCATTTCAAAAGAGTAAGGATGACAAGAATAACAAGAATGAAAGGAAATGTTTCAAGTGTGGTGATCCAAATCATTTCATTGGAAAATGTCCAATGATGACAAGAGATCAAAATCAAAGAGTATTTGTTGGAGGAGCTTGGAGTGATAGCGATGAAGATGAGAAAGAAACGACAATGGAAGAAAAGTGTCTCATGGCGAAGACAGCAAGTGAGGTACGTTCCGAAACCGAATACTTTAGTGATGAAAATTTATCATTAGATGAAAAAGATTTAGATAGTGAATATAATAGATTATGGAAACTAGGACAACAAGTAATCGCTAAAAACAAATCACTAAAATACATAAACAACCAATTGGAAAATGAAGTACTTGAACTAAAAATTAAAATACATCAACTTAAAAAGGTAAGGAAATTTTTGAAGAATGTAAATCATGTCAAGAGCTTAAAGGTGAAAACGAAATACTCAGGGAAGAAATTCGCAAACTTGACAAATTTGAAAATAGTAGTCAATCACTTAGTAAAATAATAAGTATTCAAAGAGTATCCGGAGATAAAACCGGTTTAGGATTTAACTCAACCGAAGCTTCAACAAGTGAAATTAAAAATGTTAAATTTGAAAGTGAACTTAATGAACTAAAACCTCTAAAATCTAATCCTAAGTATATACTTATTAATGATAGAAAAATACCTCTTACCAACAATGAAGAAGTAAAAGCCTTTTATAAATCGTCTTTAAAAACCGAAGTAGGAGCTTCTAAACCTAAGACAAGATTTAAAACTCCACCTCCTAGAAAACCAAATAACTTTCATCCTAGGTCTAAAACACCTCAACCAAGAAGAAACCAAAATAGGCAAAACTACAATAACACTAGTAATAAAATGTAAAATTATCAACAAAGCTACAATCCTTGGGGGGTACTACCACCTTTCATGCATCCTAGCCAAATGTTAAACATGTTTGGACCAAACAACTTTAGACCAAAGAGGTAATGGGGACCGAATAGCTAGATCAACATTCCTTGTGGCTATCTTGAAGTTTCTCTCACCGTAGACTTTTACAAAGTCTATATGTCATTTTGAAGACTTTTTTTGAAGACCGCCGGGTACGTTATTCTTTCACAACTCATTGCCATGCTTAGATTAATATGCTTTGTTTGGTTACAATTGTTTGCATGGATATAGTTTATATATATATTTTTTGATCATATATATATATATATATATATATATATATATATATATATATATATATATATATATATATATATATATATATATGTAGGACCTTAGATATATCAACTTTAACACAAATATGAGAAGTATAAGAAGGAAAGATGGTGACTTGATGTTATAAAGGTGTGGCGTTAATAAGTATAAAAGAGAGGTAAAGATGAAGAGACCTTTTATTAAAAACACACACAATACACACACAAGCACACCTTACAAATGAGAGGTAAGGTGCCTTATATAGTTCCATACATAGGCTTTGATGGGCTTGGGCTTGGACTTGGTTACATGACAAGATATGAAGGCTTATGAAACATGACTAATAGCATATTAGCTTACCAAGTCCAAAGCCCAATGACTAAACAATTACTAAACTTAACAAACGCCACAAAGTTATAATATGAGAATGACCATCACTTCTACATATATAATTTTTAATGCTAACAATCTCCCCCTAAGGGGTGGTCATTCGAATGATGCTCCACGTGAGTGGGTCTTCCGTGTTCTTTGTCTTTAACTTTGTGTGTCGTTGTAGAATAGTCTTTAGTCTTTGTTCCTTCATGCTTTGTGATCTTTGATAACTGATTTTTCATCGTTCTTTGTTCCTTTGTGATGTGGAGTTATCTGCCTTTCGTCACTTCTGCGTCTGTGGTGGTTGTTTGCCATTCCAACATGCTCATACATCTTTGGACTTTGATATTCATATGCACGTAGTTCCCTTTCTTTCACTTTGATCTTTAGTCTGTATACTTTGTAGATTCTTCTTTTTGGCGTAAAATCTTTCTTTGTACTTTGTGTTGTATAGATCTTTGAGGGAGCTTTCTTTAACTTCCAGATGTATGTATGAGCACGTGGAATCTGTCGCCATGGAGATGAAGTGTCCCTGCATATAAACAGTTAGCAATAAAACATCCGGTACTTACAGATAAGAATTAGAGATCGTCAACAGCATAGTGTGAAGACTCCTTCTAACCCTTACCAAGGCCGTTCCCATGTCAGATACTCTCGAGAGAGCTTACAAGACCTACTAAGTAGCTCAATGACTGGGTGAGTCGCTGGGGATCACTCCACGACTGTAGACCGTTTGAAACCACCGCGAACACTAAGCGTAACCCATAAAGAATTACCGAAGTGACCTGCTGTCAGGGCTGTTTGATGTTGACCCTGGCAGGAATTTCCATTCAATCATTGAGAATCACAAATGTGAATCCTCTCATAAATGTTCTGGCAGATTGCTAAGATCTGCGTAGGACTCTTAAGTTTACATCTGGCATCCTTATTGTTGGATCATCAGTGTAGAAGTATCATGTGTTCCTATGAGATCTTTTGATGAATCTCGGGGCTATAGACTCGATAAGTGCACATTTGGTTTCCTATGCGGAGATTAGGGAGAGGTCTCCTGCTTCAATATCAACCATCTCTAAGAGACAGATCGATAGATTATGCCGGTTCCCCGTGAGAATGAAACAAGCTCTTTTAAGAGAACTTGAGTGGTTAAGAAGGTTTAGTGCAGTGCGTCACTGGGTCCATGACGTCTTGTCTTCAATACCGGTGTCACCTTAGTAACAACCAGTAGCATATGAATTGTACCCGGTGTCTGCCCTAAGGTTGAACATTTGGAGGGCTATTTCTTTTCACCCTTTTCATTTGCTTTTCTTTTTAATTCTTCAACCCCTTCTTTCTCCCTTCTCATTTTCTCCTTTTTTTCAATCATACCTAAGGACTTCTAATTCTAATCTATTGGAATTGTCCTTGGGTAGATCCCTCCGGCTCTGGCGGATCATAGGACGGTTTTTCCTAACCTTAGTCACCTTATAACTCTATGACTATCCTATAATTGATCACGTGCCATAAAACCTTTTTGTGAAAAATCTCTCAAAGTGTTTATGATAATAAAACACATTGTTGTTACCACTTTGAGAGTTTTGTAATTTTAATTGAAGGACTCCCCCTTCACATGTGCTCATGAATTTTTAAGAAATTTGCACATGCGTGAGGAGTTTGCACTTTTTGAATTGATCCACTTTCAGTGAACATGACCGATTCGAGACACGCTTACATCACTAGTTAGACTAGCTTGAAGTTATTACCCATCCTGGTCAAGTCCAAAGAAAGTCTCTCGATACGGTACATTCTACTCAGACAAGTCCTATTCGAGACACGCTTACATCACTAGTTAGACTAGCTTGAAATTATTACCCGTCCAGGACAAGTCCTTTCGATTACTGACATTTTAAGCTTCGTCAATTCATTGGTACTATCTGAGTCGAGCTCTTTTGAGATTCAGCCACAATCTTTAAACATCTTTGATCACATTTTAATCATGTCTTCTCCCCCTCAAAAATAGCATATCGTGATATTTTTGATATCAACTGATTAATAAAAAGCTTTTTGGAGAGAAAGACAGATTCTATTTTGCATGAATTTTGGAACATTTTTCTTTTTGTACTCCCCCTTAATGATAGCACATTTAAAACTACTTAAGGGTTTTGAGGGAGTTATCTTGAGCACTAATTTTGAGAGATTTTGAGAAATCTTTTGAACAATCTTGAAAAAGTGCTCAAGAATTTTGTTTGAAAACGAGTTTATGCTTGAAATCTTTTTCGTTTGTTTAGACTCGAACTTTTTGAAAAAGAGTTCGTCATTGAACGTACGAGTCCTTGATTTGAAAATAATCAGAAGTCATCGTTTAACGTACGGGTTTCGTACTGAAGTATATGAAAGCCATTGTGAAGAAAATTTTGAGAAACGACATGTTTTAGAAAAACATTAAAAAAGAACTCCCGCTCAAGCATCTGTACATGTCCGTATCATTGTTGAATGACATTTCTAGAAACGTGCAGAATATTGATTTATACGAGAGACATGTCGTGAGAAGAATATTTTTGGATTTTTTTTTTTTTTTGAAATTTTATATTTTTGTATTTTATTTTTGTTGGTTTTTCAAATTTTGTATATATTTTTTTTTTTTTTTTTTTTTTTTTCAAAAATATTTACAGCGAAGCGATTTTGAAAACATTTTTCAAGAAGATTCGAGAAGACGTTCTAGCTCCTCAGGAGTTAGGCTTCGCATGCCAATTCGTCGAACTAAATAGTCAAACCTTTCTTTTGGAAGGGCTTTAGTAAATAGATCGGCGAGTTGATAGTCAGTCTTAACGAAAAATAATTCAACAGTACCCTCTTCCACATGTTCTTTGATGAAATGGTAGCGGACTTTGATGTGCTTCGTCTTAGAGTGATGTACGGGATTGCACGAGATGGCTATGGCACTTTTTGAGTCACAATACATAGGTATTCTGTCAAAAGTAAAGCCATAATCTGTGAGCTGTGTCCGCATCCATAGAACTTGGGCACAACACGCAGATAGAGACACATACTCGGCTTCGGCGGTTGATAGTGCAGTACAATCCTGTTTCTTTGACGACCAGCTTACTAGCTTTTCACCCAAAAATTGTGCTCCACCTGATGTACTCTTTGCTGTAACTTGATCACCAGCATGGTCTGCATCTGAAAATGCTGTTAGATTAAATCCCGAATCCTTCGGATACCAAAGTCCCATGTTAATGGTGCTTCGTAGGTACCGAAAGATCCGTTTAACCTCTTTGAGGTGAAGTTCGGTAGGCTTTGCCTGAAACCGTGCTAATAAACATACAGCAAATTGAATGTCGGGGCGACTAGCAGTTAGGTACATGAGAGAACCGATCATGCTCCGATATTTCTTCGGATCAATGGGTTTCCCAAACAAATCAGCACCTATTTTTGGTGAAGTGACCATTGGTGTACCAACGGAATCACAGTTTTCCATTCCATGTTTTTTCAGAATCTCTATAGTATATTTAGCTTGATTGATAAAAATACCACGAGGGGATTGATGTATTTGTAAGCCAAGAAAGAATTTTAGTTCCCCCATCATGGACATTTCAAATTTAGTTTTCATGAGATTTTCAAAATGTTTTGAAAGGCTAGGATTGGTTGATCCAAAAATAATGTCGTCCACGTAAATTTGAACGATCAAAATGTCATCTTTGAATTTTTTGATAAACAAGGTGTCATCAACCGTTCCTTTGGTGAAATTTTTATTGAGTAAGAAAGATGATAGTTCGTCATACCACGCTCTTGGAGCTTGTTTTAAACCATAAATGGCCTTTTTAAGCTTGTAGACGTAGTCTGGATGTTCCTTATCAACGAATCCTTCTGGCTGACTTACATACACTTCTTCTTTCAGAGTTCCATTCAAGAAGGCTGTCTTAATGTCCATCTGATAGACTGTGATGTTTTTGTGAGCGGCATAGGCTAAGAAAATCCGGACTGCTTCTAGTCTAGCTACAGGCGCGAATGATTCTTCGAAATCTATCCCTTCTTCTTGTGGATAACCTTTAGCCACGAGACGAGCTTTGTTGCGAATAACAGTCATTTCCTCATCCAGTTTGTTCTTCCACAACCACTTGAGATCAAGAACTCGTTTATCAAGTAGTCGTTCAACAAGTTCCCAACTATCATGTAACAGGTATTGAAGAAATTCCTCCTGCATCGCTTCAATCCAAGGGTTTTCTGCCATTGCTTCCCGAATGTTCTTTGGTTCTTTGAGGCTGATTGAACACACGTAGATGCACAATTCTAGATCGGTGGCAAGTTGTCTCCTTGTCTGAACTGGCTTTGAAGGATCACCAATAACATGTACTAACGGATGGTCTTTTATCCATTGAAACGTAGAAGGGTACCTTGGGTGTAACGAATGTGTGTTAGATGGTTCTTGTAACCTTGAAGAAGATTCAGCAGAGTCTGTTGCAAATGGGTTTTCAAATATTTCTTCTTCTTCTTCTAACGCAACATCGTTTGAATTATTTGTAGGTTCTTCTTGAAAATTTGTATTTTGGTTTTGCTCATCAACTCTTGGTAGATCAGTTTCAATAACTGGAGTTGCTTGAGTAGATGTAGATGATGTGGAGGTAGTTGGTGCTTCAACTTCGATTGTTGTAGATGCATCATGTGGTGGTGGTGGTGGTTGATGGTTTTGAGCGGGTGCAGCGGAATGTTGTGGAGATGCATTTGTCGAAGTTCCACCATAGTATTCATCAAATATTAACTCAAAGAAATTTTCTAGTTCTTGTTCTGAAGGTTTATCCGTGTTTGTTGACTGAGCTCCTTGAGGCACGAGTCCTGAACTGATGTGTCCAGAAGTCTGCTGGTTTGGTGCGGGTCCCAATCCGTTTTGATTAGAAGCCATCGGATTAAGCGCGGGTTCTAGAGCGTATCTCTCAGAAGCCATTTGTGAAATCTCATCAAACTTCACATTCATCGTCTCCATTATCTTTTTCGTTCTTCTATTATACACCCTGAATGCCCTCGAGTTTTCTGAATATCCAATGAAGATTCCAATATCACCCTTAGCTTTTAACTTCCCTAGATCTTCTCTGTCATTCGTCGGATAGCACAAAGCGCCATACACGTGAAGATAAGAGATGTCAGGTTTACGGTTGTTCACTAGCTCATATGGGGTTTTATTGAATCTCGGATGGACTAGGGATCGGTTTTGAGTGAAACAAGCAGTGGCTACAGCATCAGCCCATAAGAATAGTGGTGCACTAGAAAAAATCAGCATTGTGCGAGCAGCTTGCACAAGAGTTCGGTTTCTTCTTTCAACTAACCCATTCTGCTGTGGAGTTCTAACAACTGATGTTTGATGTGTAATTCCAACATCTTCGAGGTAAGTTCTTAACTCCTGATTTGTGAATTCTGTGCCATTATCTGTTCTTACAATCCTTACTGGAGCTTGAAGTAGAACTTGAATACGCTTCAGAAAGGTGATGATGATGCCTGGTGCTTCGTCTTTTGATCTCAAAAACTTTACCCAAGTATATCTTGAATAATCATCAACAATAACAAGAATATACTTCTTCCCATTAAAGCTTTCAACTCTCATTGGGCCACATAAGTCCATGTGCAACATATGTAACCTTGCTTCCGAACTAGGTACGGTTTTGGGTTTATAGGATGCTCTTTTACTTTTTCCTTGTTCGCATGATGGACATAGGTGTTCCTTGGTGTATTTGAACTTAGGAAGTCCGATGACGATGTTGTCTTTAGCTAACTTGTTGATGGTGTCGAAATTGAGATGGGATAAGCGTCTATGCCACAGCCAGGACTTAGTTTCGGTTGCCCTTGTCATAAGACAAATTGGTGATGTAGAAGCCATTTGGTTGATGTCGATAGCATACAAGTTTGTACTACGATTACCAGTTAAGAGATCATCACCAACCAAATTTCTAATAAAAACCGTGTTTCTTCTAAAAGCCACTTCTAAATCTGCATCACAAAACTGCCCGACTGAAAATAAGTTGTGTCCCAACCCTTCGACGTAGTAAACTCGAGTGATTAAAAAATTCTCAAACCGAAGATCTCCATAACCCAGAATAGCTGCTGCATGATCATTTCCAAAGCGTACAGTTCCCATGAATTTCCAGACGAAATTGATCAGCAGCTTTAAGTTCCCGGTCATGTGCTTGGAGCAACCCGAGTCGACGATCCAAAGACATATTTCGATAACCTGCCAAGAACAGAAGAGTTTGTATTTGGAAACCGTGTTGAATTTGGTTCCATGGGGTTAGGAGTAAAAGCATAATCACACTCATAGACAGTTGCTACTTGTTTAGCTTGAGTTATTTCTAATTTGCCGTCCTTAAGAGTGAACTCTCTACCCGTCGGAATCCACATACAAAACTTAAGATAGTTCCTAGGCATTCGACTAATAGTGGTAGTCCTAAATCGTGCAACTAATCGTTCTATAGATCTGGATCTAGCACTAGGTCTTTTTGGAACATTCTTCTGTTCAGGCGTAACATTCACATTCTTAGAAACACATTCATCATGAACATCATTAATTAAACATTTCTTGCATATTAAACAAACAGAGTCATTACATGCATTAGAAACAGTACTTACGACATTACATTCAGATGAAACATGTCTCTTATTACAAAGCGATAAATTCCTAGGGTGTTCTTCTACTTCTTCAGCTTTATTCTTGCAACTACTATTAGAAACAGGTGAGACTCTATTGTTCCTTGTATTGCTCCTAGGCTTTAGTCTGCTGCTCCTAGAGGTGCTTTCTAATCCTGTAGAAGGTAAGGCACACACATTAGGATTTATATTGTTGTCCTTTTTAGCATCCCTAGATTCTTTAGAATTAGCCTTTATGCACTTATCATTTGTCTTAGATGTTGAGGCAGACGCACTAGTGGGACTAATCCTAAAAAGGCCAGGTGCTATCACTTTTGGTGTTTCGACAACCGCTTTTCCTTTATCAACAATCTTAACATTTTCACTTTTCATGGGCAAGGGTGTTGGAGTGACTGGTTTTGTCAAATCCTTTTTCTCATCGACTTTTGGAGCAAACCGTGAAATTGACATTTTTGGTTTTTGAACCGTGTTTGAAACATTTGGTTTCTCCGAAGTCAATGGTTTTGCAAACTTAGTTTCCTCACCCTTTCCTTTTTGACTTTCAAGCCCTCAAAAGATCATTTTGTTCTTTCATGTTCTTTAAGGCACGATCATACGACAATTTGTCATACTTGCATTCTTCCTTTTTTCGATCAAGTTGTTTAAAATATGACACATTTTCTTTTTCAAGCTTTATAAGAGCATTTTCATATTTTGAAACAATTTCGGAGGTCTCAGCTCTCAGTCTTTCATCGTCTTGAACAGAATATGTTTGTAAAATGATGGACATAATGTCAGTGGTCATAACAGCTTCGAAGAGAGAATCATTTAGGTTTTCTAAAACATTCATGTTTTCACGAGTATCATTAGCTTCGTTTACCAGAGATTTGTGGTCCTTGACAAAGTCGGCCGTTTCTTTTAAGAAAGCTTGTTCAAAATGGATTACCCTCGCACTGATGTTATTCAGTGGGATAGTAATTTCGTTTTCAAAAACTTTTTTCTGCTCAATATGAAAACTGGAATGCAAGTTGTTAATATTGATTGTAGTTTTAGAAGCAACAATATTTTGAAGTTCTTGAATTCTCTTTTTAACGTCATCCA